>JAVJIX010000113.1:2420000-2425000 GCA_036785185.1 Paratrypauchen microcephalus
CGATTTTAAAAACTGGGTAATAACCGAAAGGACGAGACCGCGGATACAAGCGTCCGAAATGAGTTTCCTCCACAGAGCGGCTGGGCGTCCCTTAGAGATAGGGTGAGGAGCTCAGTCACACGGGAGGAGCTCGGAGTAGAGCCGCCACTCCTCCACGTGCCCAGAACACCTCCCTCCGGGAGGAGGCCCCGAGGAAGACCCAGGACTCGCTGGAGGGACTATGTCTCCCGGGTGGCCTGGGAACGCCTTGGGGTCCCCCCAGAGGAGCTGGAGGAAGTGTCCGGGGTGAAGGAAGTCTGGGAGTCCCTGCCCGGTCCCGGTCCCGGATAAGAGGAAGAAAATGGATGGATGGAAAAGGTCGATTTTAAAAACTTGCTGTAAAAAGTATCGCTTAAAGTATTTCACCTGGAAATCTGAGGGCCAAGAAAAACTGGTCTGAAGGCAACAACTGGCCCCTGGACCATAGTTTGGACATGTTTTAGTGTATGACAGAGAACACTTGTGATGTCATGTGGCAATACAGGAAGTGCTCCACTGTGTTTTTAAACTCCACACACCTTCACTAGAATCATTTGGATGATCCCCTAAAATTGCCAATCTACTGAACCAAAGTTAGGAGCTTTTAATGTGAAAACAGCATCTTCATGACATCACAAGGTGGAACAGAGCGTTTTGAGGTTTGGAGATGTAGACAGACTCATAATACAGAGTTCCTCAAATGTGTGAATGAAACAAAACACAACTCCAGGTGTGTTTTTGATGAGATAACAACATTATAACACGGGGTAAATCTGTGTAAAAAACTGATGTTCCTTTAGTCCCTTTAATGTGTCGAGGAAACAACGGCTCCTTTCAAACCAAACCTGCGCCCGGAATGTGCCGGACGAGTGTGATCCCATGGCATGAAATTTTCATTTTCTGAGGTTTTTGAACGTTAATGTGAGCTCCCCTACCCTGTTTAGCCCCCCCCCCCATGGTTAAAAGTTGCGAAATGTCTAAACTGAGCATTTGCGATCCTTTTCTGCGTTACAAAAAATCTGAGCTCAAACGGGCGATTTTGAACAAGGCACCTTATTGACGTCAGATCGAAAAAAGAAATGCAAATGCAGTTCCACCCCCGTCTGTCTGTTACTCAGCGTCTCTGTAAATCACGCCCAGAGAGTTTGGACTGTGAATGCGCTAGGCAATGCCAAATGTGTTTTTTTATTTGCCTGGAGGCACGTCCGAGTGTTTCTAGGCTCGGAAGTCCTTTATCTGAGCCTCTGGACCTTTGAACAGCAGTGGTTTAATTTTATTTTCTGTGGAAATGTGTTTATTTTTCAATGGAACGCTTCAAATCTCTCCCCCCGTGCAAAAACAAGGAAATGGATCAGCTGAGAGCTCAGAGCCGAGAGCGGAGAGTTTGGCCACGCCCCCACCCTCTACTATAGGCCAGCTCTTTTCTCCTCATTTGCATTCAAGCAACAACGCCCAGAATAAAGTGTTTGAGAGAGATATTTATGACTCTTTCTCATCTTATCTCTGTTTCTCATGCACTGAGTGTTGATTTTGAAGAAGGATTCATTTACAGTATTAGGGAACCATTAACTCATTCACTGCCGGCCTGTTTTCAGAATTCTATCCCCCAGAGTGCCACAGGTTTCAGTAGAATTTCACTGATTTTCCAAGACCCACAGAATACTGAGTTCTTTGACTATATAAACATGGGACACATCAAAATAAAGTGTCGACTCTCTTCTTTCACCTGGAAAAAAAATTATGTTTCTAACCTTTTCGGTTCTCAAATAACTGATAGTAGAACATAGGGAAGTTTCAGCAAAAACACTGGTTTTTGAGCAAGAAATGGAGAAAACGACCGTTTAGTTCAGGGAAGGATTTCGAGCAGATCAGTGACTTTGACATCAATATTTATTGATTTAGTGACACCTCAAACATCTAAAATAACAGAGAAAGAGATTTTTGATGACAAAGTACATTTTTTATTTACAAATATAAGAATATAAGGCTCTGTGAATTGAAAATTCGTTCAAATCAATAGTGCCAAGAGATGTTTACAGGATATAATATATTTTCCTATAAAATAGAACTTTGTTGAGGCTTTGTCTGAGGCCCAGAGTACAGACCCATAATAAAAACTAATACACACACACACACACACACACACACACACACACACACACACATATATATGTACATACACACAAGCCCATGCATAAACCTTTACACACACACAGCTACACACGCGCACGCACACGCGCGCACGCACGCACACACGCACACACGCACACACGCACGCACGCACACACGCACACACACACACACACACACACACACACACAACTTCATTCATTACAATTACCATACACTGCTCACTGCTCCAAGTCAGTAAACTTCTTCTTTGGAGCTGTCGTAGTTCTGAGGAGACTCCCTGGTCCGTGCAGCGCACACAGGACACGCCCCCTCCTCGGGCACAGCAGATCTCTGCTCAGACCTCGCTGCTTGATCCGGCTTGTCTCTGCGATCCTCTGATCCAGGATCCTGGGTCCCAAGAGCAATCTGATCGCTCCATAGGCGCTGATCAACAGTTATCTGCTTTTCCGGGTTCCCTGGCCTCGCCATCTTACTACTCTGGCCAATACACCATACACACGCTGCACTCCTCCTTTCTTCCCCGGCTCTGATCGGCTAATAATGATACAACATCGCCATCTACAGGTTGAGAGATGTAAATTACACCTCAAAAGTTGCTCCAGGCCGTAACCTAGCAACCCCCGCTGAAAAAAGCAATTGACGTCTATAGACGTCACGGCACTCAACGGTTGGATTCGAGGGGACGTCAATAGACGTCTCCGGCATTGAATGAGTTAAGGAGCCATATAAAAGCATCAAGAAGTACCATGTCATGGGACCTTTAAGGAGGAGACGGAGAAGGACGAGGTTTTTGGCAAAGGCGTTTTGTGGGGCAGTGGCAGCAACGTCCGTAGAAATGAATGTGTTGGTGCGGAGTCGCAGACAAGAGTGGTGGGATTGCTACGTGCTTCGCCGCTTCACTGATATACTGATATACTATTTTCGCATTACGAGAAGAACGTTTGTGTACATTTGTGAACGCCTACTTGTACCACTTGGCCGTTCAGACTGAAGTCGCATGCCAAAAGATCGGATATGTATCGGTTTTAGGACCACATATCTTGGGCTACGTTCACACTGCAGCCTGAAGTGACCCAAATCCGTTTTTTTCGCCCCTATGCGACTTTAAAAATAATCTCACTCCACAAGCCTTTCACATTGTTCTTGGGTGACTTTATTCCACTCCTGGTGCAAGAACTGAAGTAGCTCAGCTTTGTGTTTGTGTTGGAATTCAACAGACGCTGGAATGGAACGGCTGTAATACATGTAGAGATGCTGATTTCAGACCCCCCCCCCCCCTTGGTAGATCTTGGCACTCCATCAACCTCAAAAGTAGATCTCGGTTAAAAAAAGGTTGAGCACCCCTGTACTAGAACATCAACCAATTGAATTTCTCCTTTTGCCATAAAAACTAAACTAAACTAAACCAAGGTGTGTGGCGTGGCTCTCGTCGGCGGTCAGCCTCACCGTGAATTCCGTGTCTGCGATTCTCAGCCGAGACCAACGATCCTCCCGAAACGCCTCGGCTCCGGACAGAAGCAGATTGGCCCGGAAGCGCCGGACGACATTTTCCACATCGAGAAGAAGCTGATCGTCCACATTCAACTGTTCCCTGTGAGAGAAGAGAGACGGAGGGAGAGGAAAGAGGGAGGGAAAGAGAGGGAGAGACGGGGAAGGAGAGAGAGAGGGAGAGAGGAAGAGGGAAAGAAGGAGGGTAGAGCAAAAGAGGAAGGCAGAGAGAAGGAAAGCGAGAGAGTGGGAGAGGAATGAAGAATTATTTTTTCTTTTTTTCTTATTTTTCTTTTTTTCATATTTTTCTTTTTTTCCTGTATTTTTCTGTATTTTTTTCCCCCTGTATTTTTTCTACTGCTACTACTACTACTACTGCTATTGCTACTACTACTACTACTACTACTACTACTACTACTACTACTACTACAACTACTACTACCAGGACTCTCAAGTTTTGAGCGGGGTCGTGCGTGAGACTGCGTAATTTCCGAGGAGCGCACGACCCCGCTCAAAACTTGACAGCCCTGGTAGTAGTAGTAGTAGTAGTAGTAGTAGTAGTAGTAGTAGTAGTAGTAGTAGTAGTAGTAGTAGTAGTAGTAGTAGTAGTAGTAGTAGTTGTAGTAGTAGTAGTAGTTGTTGTAGTAGTAGTAGTAGTAATAGTAGCAGTAGTAATAGTAGCAGTAGTAGTAGTAGTAGTAGTAGTAGTTGTAGTAGTAGTAGCAGTTGTAGTAGTAGTAGTAGTAGTAGTTGTAGTTGTAGTAGTAGTAGTTGTTGTAGTTGTAGTAGTAGTTGTAGTAGTAGTTGTAGTAGTTGTAGTAGTAGTAGTAGTAGTTGTAGTTGTAGTAGCAGTTGTAGTAGTAGTAGTAGTAGTAGTTGTAGGTGTAGGAGTAGTAGTTGTTGTAGTTGTAGTAGTAGTAGTAGTAGTAGTAGTAGTTGTAGTTGTAGTAGTTGTAGTTGTAGTAGTAGTAGTTGTTGTAGTTGTAGTAGTAGTAGTAGTAGTAGTAGTAGTTGTAGTTGTAGTAGTTGTAGTAGTAGTAGTAGTAGTAGTTGTAGTTGTAGTAGTAGTAGTTGTTGTAGTTGTAGTAGTAGTAGTTGTTGTAGTTGTAGTAGTAGTAGTTGTTGTAGTTGTAGTAGTAGTAGTAGTAGTAGTCACTGTTCCCTCTAAGGTGCGCGCGTGCGCAATCGCGCACTGCCCAGACGTTCAGTGCGCACATCAAATCCTTTTCAGCGCATAAAATAAAATCTAACCTGAACTCAGCGCTGGTTTGACACACGGAATCCAGTCTGATAGATTCAGTTTGCACATGTGAATGTGCACATGCTTTAGGGACAAGCCAACTACAAACAGATTCATTTTG